>CM053028.1:261232559-261250059 GCA_028564925.1 Lithobates sylvaticus
TTACTTTTGTTTTCTTGTCATTTACAACTATTGCTCAGATAGGTAGTGTTGCTTACAAATTTCAGAGCATCAATCAGTCACTGTAGCCAGGCATCAATATTGGATACATTTTGTGGTTTGCTCATAAATCGCTGAACACCCAGTTAGTATGCAGAGCTGTGAATTTTTTCCTATTGATGTGGCGTGATCAAAGACATTGTAATGGATTAGATGAGCCACTTGCAGTTTCAGTGTACCAGCCATGTTTACTAATTAAACCTGATCTGGCCTAAAACATTCATGGGGGCAATAATGCTGCATTGCATGCAAATATCAGTGTTCTTGTTTTGTTTAAAAACTGTTGCTGCAACTGTTTATGCCCTGGAAGAGCAATTTTGTCCTAACCCCTGTTATTTTAGCTAGGCGGCTAGATCTGCATGTAAATGTGGATACAATTATTATGAAGTATGTGAAAATTAGACTGAATTTGGTCATTACATGTATTGACTGTATTACAGGTATGTGCATTTTTTGTTCACAATTGTAGTCCTAACTCCTGTTCCCTTCTTAAGCCCCGTACCCATGTGCAGAATGTTGGGAGACATTTGCCGGTACAGAAAATTCTGGATGACATTCTGCCCGCGTGCGTGTTGGTCTGTCGGATGTGGATGCTGGATAACCAGCACCTGACCAACTCTCGATCAGAGCTCTCAGCCCACGGCAGAGAGCGCTGATCGGATTGTTCTGGCGGGGGGCCGTCCCCCTGTCAGAAAAAAACAGCTCAGTGGGGGAGATTGCTGGACTTAACCTTACATGGTTAGTACAGCGACTCCCGACTGGCGCTGTCAATTTTTTTTTTTTTTTTTCCGTGCAACCCGTGGGGAGTCTCCATCCCTCTTCAAATGTCAAGTTACAGAAACAGATAGAGCAGCAATCTTCCCTGCTGTGCCATTTTATTCTGACCGGGGAACCCAGCCCCCTCCCCTTCCTCCCTGCGGTGCAAGAACACACTTATCAGCACATCATTAGACCTGCTTTCTTTGACAGGCTTCCATACACACTGATTAAATGTTGGCCAGTTTCTGGTGAACCAGCCAATAATTGTCCCATGTGTACCCAGCCTTAGTGCCAGGAGAGGAAGGGCCTTAAAGTGGTTGTATACCCTTCCATATACCCGGTGAAGTGACTGGCCTCCAGTGATACAGAGATGAAATCTACTCCTACATAAGTTGTACCTGTTTATCTATAGCTGTCTTTCCCCTACATCCATTCAAAGTGTAGAATTATTCACAGGCTATCTCTGCTCTGCAAAGCAGGGAGTGGAGAGCTGAAGTTACATCAGTGAGGAGAGCTCTGAGAGCTGATTGGAGTAAAGATGCACGCTCCCTTCACACAGCAATAGAGCTGAAACTGCTGGAGGTCCCTCCCCTGTCACCATTTTTCTCTTGGTGTCAGGAAAATTCATCAGAGGTGACTCATGCTTATATCATAAGAACAAGTCCACAGACAGAAATGACACTTGGTGCTCTGAGGTGGGACTAGTACACACTATAGGGATATGCTTTGTTCATATTTCATGTCTGAAGTTTACAATCACTTTAACAATAGCTTTGGAAGAAATCTAGTCTTGAGTGCAGCCTGGGCCTGTGACTTCATAGTGACACTGATTTGAAGAGTCTAAAAAAAGGTGTCTACACCTCTGTTAGTACTTTAGGCATTTTCAGGGAATGGCAGGCTCGCTTTAAGTATACATGTACCTGGTTGAGTCTGCATAAATATGTGCTTCTCTAAAAGATTAAGGAGTGCACAAGAACATACACGTGGCCAATAATGTGAAATTGCACATGGCTCATTTTACAAACTGGTTGTTATTATTATTATTATTATTATTATTATTATTATATACAATTTATTTTGATTTATCTAAATCGGATTTAAAGGAGTACCTAGTTCTTTATACTACTTGAGTTTTTGACCTATTCTTTTTTTTATTTATTGGAATTTCACATGTGTAGTCTGTCATTCTGCCATCTCACTTGTGAAACCACCTGTAGCTTAAAATGTCAAATAAAATGAATAGTCGTTTTTACACAGTCATGCCTATAACCTGGTTTTCTTACTTACTGTATTTATTGGCATATAACACGCACCTTTTCACCCTGAAAATCGGGTGCAAATAGCGTGTGCGTGTTATACGCTAATACTTCAATTTTAGCTGCCTGGGAGGGGGGTGTGACAAGCCCTGTCAGATTACATACAGTGAGAATCTCCTGTTTACTTGGCGGCCTCTGTAATAGGAAATGCTATCTCCTGGGCCGCCATTGGACCACTGTCCTGTCTATCATAGGAGATTCTCACTGTATGTAATCTGTCGGTGCTCGTGCTGCCCCCTTCCTGTCCCCCCTAAGCTGCAGATGGGCATCGATCAGATTGCACTGATGGCAATGGCGAGGCTGCTGCACTGATGGCAATGGTGAGGCTACAGATGGGCACTGACCCTTATTTTGCTTCAAAGTTCCTTATTTAAAATTGTATTTTTTTTTTCCTGAAACTTCCCTCTTAAAATGAATGTGCGTGTTATACGCCTATGCGTGTTATATGCCGATTACATACGGTATCTATGTCTTGTAGCACACAGTCAAGAATAACACTTGTTTTCTTTCTTAGATGTGAAAGAAGAAGATAAATCTAAAGACAATACTGTGGAGAAAATGGACACTAAAGGGTAACTTTTTTTTTTTCTTCTTGGAAATTTTAAAGAGGTGTTCCTGAACTCTGGTCCTTGGCAAATGCTAATATGTCATGTTTTCGAGATATTGTTACAAAATACAAAAATGATATAATTACTGTAGTATTGCTTTCAGGTTATTACCAGTAAACAAGACAATTGCTTCTTTGAGAAGTTTGGAAAACTTGTATTTTTGGCACTCGCCAAAGGTACCAGAGATGAGAAACATTGCTTTAAAGCAACCTTTCTCAACCTTTTTAACATGTAGTGACCCTTTTAACCGGTTACCGACTGGCTCCTGTACTTTTACGTCGGCAGAATGGCACGGCTGGGCAAAGTAACGTACCCGTATGTTACTTTGAATTTCCCGCCTGCCGAGAGCTCCGTGACCGCGGTCGCGGGTCCCGCGGACTCGATCGCCGTGGGGATACCCGCGATTGTGTCATGGAGCTTCAGAACGGGGAGATGCCAATGTAACCAGCATCTCCCCATTCTGACTAGGGACAGCACACTGATCGTCTGCTCCCGGTCATCGTGAGCAGCGATCAGTGTGGTGTCACACACAGCCACGCCCCATACAGTTAGAAACACGCCCCTAGGAACACTTAACCCCTTCACTGCCACCTAGTGGTTAACCCCTTCACCGCCAGTGAGATTTTTACAGCAATCAATGCAATTTTATAGCATCGATCGCTGTATTAATGCCAATGGTTCCAAAAATGTGTCCGATGTGTCCGCCAAAATGTCGCAGTCACGATAAAAATTGCTGATCGCCGCCATTGCTAGTAAAAAAAAAAAAATAATTAATAAAAATGCCATAAAACTATCCCCTAGTTTGTAGATGCTATAACTTTTGCGCAAACCAATCAATAAACGCTTATTGCGTTTTTGTTTTTATTTTACTTTTTTATTTTTTCATTTATTTTTTTTAAATATGTAGAAGAATACATATCGGCCTAAACTGAGGGAAACCTTTTTTTTTTTTATTTTTTTTTTTATTTTATTTTTTTATTTTTTTATATATATAATTTTTTTTTTTTTTGGGGGGGGATATTTATTATAGCAAAAAGAATGCTTTTTTTTTTTTTTTGAAAATTGTCGCTCTTTTTTTGTTCATAGCACAAAAAATAAAAACCGCAGAGGTGATCCAATACCACCAAAAGAAATCTCTATTTGTGGGGAAAAAAGGATGCCAATTTTGTTTGGGAGCCACGTCGCACGGTTGCGCAATTGTCAGTTAAAGCGACAGTGCGAATCGCAAAAAAAAAAAACGCTCTAGTCAGGAAGGGGTTAAATCCTTCTGGGGCTGAAGTGGTTAAATATTTTTCTGGTCATTTAGGGAACCCCTGCTGCTAATCACTATAGTCACAGTACATTTGTCACCATTGGGAAGAATTCCCCTGTTACACATAGCTAAAAAAAAAAAAAAGTTGTCAGTGCTTATTCATCTGAGAGGTAGAAGTTGCTCTTTGCCCAAGGAAATGCAGCTGGGTACACACAGAGTCTTTTTCTTTTTTTCATTCAGCCACTGGGCTGAACAAAAAAAAAGAAACTCGGATCCTACATCCAGATGAGCAATGTGAATGCAGGGATCTCTCCTGCTGCGCTATTGTATTCTGACATCATGGACTCCTCCCCCTGTCAGAATAGGTTGGTTTCCAGCAAGATTGTTCGAACGACTCCTGTCTAATGGTCGGCTTCTGTTGACCAGACGGCTACATACACACTGATCAAAATTTGTCCGGTTCCTACTGAATCGGATTAATTTCAACCTGTGTGCACCCAGCAGAAACCCCTGGCGGAACCCTGGTTGAGAAAGGCTGCTTTAGAGTCTTGTAGAAATATATGTTTTTATATCGATTTTCTCTTTTTTCACTCTCATTTAACAGTGTCAAGTCAGATCAGCCAAGCAATCCCTGAGCTTTCAGGACGTCTTCAGGATGCTGTGTTCAGAGATGAAAGTAGAGTCTGCCTCATCCCTCACTTTTTCTTGACAAGAGACTTCTGATCTACCCCTGTAGCACTTGGCATGGACCGTATTTATTGTAAAACGGTATCGTTTTCCTGGCAGGTCTTATTGAGTTTTCTAATTACGGAGCAACATTTCTTATCTTTGCCTTGCTTTATGTAATAGTATTTAAGATGAATGTGTTATTATGTTTCATGTCTTAAACTGATCTATTAAAATGCCTTTTTTGCCTTTATTAGCTGCTGTTTGTTATGATTTCAGAAAATGTTAACATTTGAGTCGCTTATAATTATGCCAGCCTTACCATGTTCAGTTTTTTTTACAGATCGAACAAAGTCTATTGAATACTGTGTATTTTGTGTAGGTTTTAGCATATGCAGAGTCTTTAAACCTAATTTTTATAAAAATACGCAATTGAAACCACCACTGCATGACAAGCAGCCCAGATAACTCACTTCTTTGACATCCATACCAATGGTACTGGACAAGTGCCTACCTCAGTTTATTGAGCTTACGTCTCATGTCCTCATGATCTTTAGTATTACTGCTGAGGCCTTCAATTTTGTTGGCCTGTAACCACGTGAATTACACATAGGAAGGAAGTGCAGCTTTATCAACATGCGTGCCAGTGAATACAGGCATACCCCACTTTTAAGTACACAATGGGGTTTATTTACTAAAGCTGGAAAGTGCAAAATCAGGCTCCCTTCTGCATAGAAACCAATGAGCTTCTAACCCCAGCTTGGTCAGTTAAGCTTTGGTAATAAAACCCGGAAGCTCATTGGTTTCTATGCAGAAGTGAGCCTGATTTTGCACTTTCCAGCTTTAGTTAATAAACCCCATTGTGTACTTAAAAGTGGGGTATGCCTGTATTGTGTTTTGTAAACTATGGTGCTTAGTTCAGAGAAAGTAATATTAAAGCCTTGTTTTTTTTTTTTAATGACAAACATGTTATTACTTGCTCTGTGCAATGGTTTTGCACAGAGTATCCTGGATCCTCCACACCGGCGCTCCTGGCCTCTCCCTCCTGCCAAGCAGCTTGCTGTGGGGGCACCCAAGCAGACGTGCTCCCGAGCCATGACCCTGTGTATTCATTCCGGATTGGCTCACTGGCTGTGATTGACAGCAGTTTGAGCCAATGGTTCCCGCTGCTGCCAAAAGCCAATCGGGAGTGTGAGTCCCTGGAGATGCAAGGCTCTCGCGGACATCGTTAGATCAAGTAGGGGCTCAGGTAAGTATAAGGCCTGATTCACACCTATGCATTTTTTAGTGCTTTTTTTCATTTTGCATATTTGCCCTACAGAACGTGTTCCATAGGAAACCATGGTAAATGGACTGTAGTGCACATCTGAAAAATGCAAAAAGCACTAAAAATGCATAGGTGTGAATCAGGCCATAGGGCTGGGGGGGGGTCTGCTGCTCACAAAGCTTTTTACCTTCATGCATAGAATGCATGAAGGTAAAAAAAACTTGTGCCTTTACAACCACTTTAATTATAAATAGCTCCTATTTTTTTATTTTTTTGGGGGCTTTTTTATAAAAATCCTGGAATTATATTTGAACACTGGACCAACTTTACCAGTTCGTCAGCTTTTCCTTCCTCAGATGTCAGTTTGCTTAGACAGGACAATTTTCTTCTGTGCTTTTAAGAGAAGCTACATTATACCTTTTGTTATTTTCTAGGACTTTTTGAGCCTTTTGTGCAAAAGGTAAAGATGAAAGTAAAGAAGAATACCCCATTTATGAATAGCATCCTTAGCAGTTGTTTTTACCACAATAACGTGCCTGTATCGCATGGTTATTTAGCAATTGCAGCCATTTTTGCATTTTTTTTGCATTTTTTTTGTCAGAACCATTATCTATGTCTGTGTCTTTGTCTAGATTGTCTGCAAGCCAAATATATCAGAGGTTATCAGCAGCGTTTGGAGATTTTCAGATACTAGCTCGTTGGTCCCTGTTTCAGCACTGGCTGACTTTGGTCTTGCTGTATGTCTGTAGTACAAGTTCTTCCTAAAGGTTTAAAAAACCCCAGACAGATGCGATTTACATTAAACTTTTAGGCATCAAAGAATGACACGATTATTAAACGTACTGAAACTAGGGATGCTAATAAAATTATTATTTTCAAAAATTTGATTGCCCTTTTGTTGTTCACTACTTGCAGATTACCCCATGCACATATACAACAACGGGGCGGGGGCTCTGAGCTGGGTCACGTACATGTACGTGATCTGGCATTTCTGGGTAGGGGGTGCACCCACGCCCGTCACCCCATCTGTGGTCTAATTTGGTACAGCACAAGTTGGTCAGCAGGTTCCAGCCAATGATTTATGGACGGAACCTGCTAATCGGCTTGGCAAAAGTACAGAGCCCTGCGTTTACTAGCACAAGGCTCTAGACACAGAGCAGAAAGAAAAATCACCCACATCTAGCAGTAAAAGCAGCACATATTACACTTGTTAGGCACACTGTTAACCCTTTCATTGCCCCTAGATGTTAACCTCTTACCAGTCAGTGTCATTAATACACTGACAGTGTTATAGTATTGGCACTTATCACTGTATTGGTATCACTGGTGATGTCATTGTCAGTAATTCAGTTCCCACCCAGCGTCGGATTGCCTTTCACACTATCATAGTCCCATTATAAGTTGCTGATCACCGCCATTACTAGTATAAATAAATAAAAAAAATAATAATTACAGTATCTATACCAGAAGCTATAATTTTAATGCAAATCAAATAATATTAATTTATTAAGATTTTTTTTTTTTTTTTTTTTTTTTTTTTTTTTTTTTACCAAAGACATGTAGCAGAATACATTTTGGCTTAAATACATGACTAAATGTGGGTTTGTTTTAATTTTTGATTGTGTATGTTTTATAGCAGGAGGTGGAAAAAATATATATATATTTTTTTTTTCTTCTTCAAAATTTGGGGGTCTTTTTTTGTTTATGTAATAATTAGAAAACCCAGCGGTGATCACATACCACCAAAAGAAAGCCCTCTTTATGTGAAAATATGACATTTAATCTGGGCACAGCGTTGTATGACTGCGCAATTGCCAGTTAAAGTAGCACAGTGCTGAATAGCAAAAAATGCTCTGGTCATCTTCCGTGGTTAATACTGTGTTTTCCCTCTTTTATCGCCAATGACCGCATGCAGTCTTTTGTGATACTTATGAATATGACCCCTTATTTTCATTTGGTTAAGCTTCCAATTCTTAGGAAAAATCATCCGGGCCTTTTAAATTATTTGGCTATCCAGCACGAACTGCATGTTGGAGATCTCCCAAAGAAACTCGATAATAATAAATAAAATTCAGGGGATTGTGACCAGGAGATTTTTTTTTTTTTTTTGATTTTTTTTTTGTGCCGCAACCACTGAAGGATTAGTTGGAAAGTGCAAGTGTTGCACATCTTCAGCTTCCAGGCTGATAAATGCAAAATCTTCCCCCAGTATTTTCTGATAACGTGCTGCACTCATCTTGCAATCCAAATTTGACAACCAATCCTGTGCTGCTGTACTTCACACATCAGAACATTAGAGATCGACCTCTATGCTTCATGGTTGTGATCATAAAAATTCAGTTCTGGTTTAATCTCGCTTAATGATTTTGTTCCATAGGTTTTGAGACTTCTGTAGATGCAGTTTGCTGTATTGTAAGCAGATTGTATTTTGTTGTGGCTACCTCAAAAATTGTTAACATTTTAGGAATGTTGCCAACAGTTTGTAAACTTATGCGCACAACTGTATATGATCATGTATGCTTATAGCATTGATAAGAAAATACTATTTTGAGTCCTTTAGCTTTGGTGGACCTACTTTTGGCATAACAGTTTCATGAACAAAATAGATTTTCAGTCTGGTATTGTATTAAATTTAAACAACTAAAAATTACCTAAAAGTTGCTGAAAACTAAGCCTTGCCCTTCTATACAAACATGTTCTACATATTCAATAGAACAGGAGAATTGTTCAATATGCAGTAGACTACTTGTTGGTATAAACTGTGTTACCAATTTCTACCACTAGATGGCAGTTGTAGTACATGCCCAACATAACTAGGGAGCTTGTTTCATGAGGATGGATGTTTTTATGTATTTAGATTCAAGGCTGAATTTAGCATAGAGAATATAAAGCGATGGAGAATCTCTACAGTACCCTCATTTATTTACATCATATACTGCTTCAGAAAGTAGTTCTAGGAAAGAAAGTTATTGGCTTCATAAAATAAGTTTAATGCTAGAAAAGTGTACATCGTAACAATGTAGGGGTATTGATGTTCAGTTTTAGGTCAGAAGTCGAACTTAAAGAATCCTGTGTTAGTGTTGCCACAACCTATCAAGTCCACTGGCATCTTTCTAAATCGGAGTATTACAAATTGTTGTTAATAGAGTTATTAGAGAGGCCTCATACGCTACGTTGTGCGCTTCATGATATCTGTCATGCTAACCAAAATTGTAAAAACTTTGAGAAATGCACAGACGGTCTTTTCTGACCTCCTATTGAAAATTCTAATCGACCGTAATGCAGTTTAATACATGCGTGGAACTAAAAGTGTAACTAAATCCACAACCGTGAAATCAGTCTGTATATGCAGCATAGCGTGCTTGTTATACTCACTGTGGTACTTAAGGGGTTAATCCTCTGCATTGTGTAAAAAGGCTGTTTTATCCTGTATACACAGATCCTTCCCCCCTCCTGCACTGTCTATCTGGGGAAGGCCAGCTAACACACAGGCAGGGTAGCCGACCTGCACATGCTCAGTTGTGTCTTTTTTATGCTGGAGAGAACATTTACTTGTTCTCAGAGCTAGCCAGGTCACATGATCATGACATCACACATGTGAGTGTGTATACAGGCTGTAGTAGAAATCTCCTCCTAACTGAACTCTCAGCACTGGAGAAACACTGCAGTTTATCACGGACTGTGGTATACAGATTATCCAAAAAGGTATATAGTGGCAGTATTTTAATGTAAAAAAAGATTTATAAGCTGTGGGCACTCTGGGGGGGGGGGGGGGGGGTGAACTATTTTTCATATTACTGGGTTTAGTAACACTTTAAAGCAGAGGTCTCAAACTGGCGACCGTCCAGCTGTTGTGAAACTACAAGTCCCATCACGCCTCACGAGTCATGCTTGTAACTGTCAGCCTGGCAATGCTTCATGGGAATTGTATTTTCGCAACAGCTGGAGGGCCGCTAGTTTGAGGCCCCTGCTTTAAAGCTTTTTCCACAGTGATGTTAAACTAACCTAGAAGCATTCTCTCTATAAAAAAAAAAAAAAAAGAAGGTATTGCCTCTTGTCATTTTACATAGTTCTAACATCCTTGAATACCCCAAACCATATATGAATCCCATATAAATTATATATATATATATATATATATATATATATATATATATATTATATATATATATATATATATATATATATATATATATATATATATATATATATATATATATATAAAAATTATGAAAAGCCTCTACTGCTGCTGTCCTAATCCCAAGCTATGTTAATTCTGCACAAAAGTACTAAACTGGACTGAGACCTGATCCTTAGTTGCTAATTATGTGGTTTTTTTCCTCTCATCAGGACATAATCCCGTTAAAAGATTTTACCCAGAGTTGATCTCATCACAAATAATCTTCTTAATAGTTGATCTATCAGTCGGATACAACATAGCATAATCTCCTTAACCTTGCTTGGTCTTGCACCTTTTACTCCAAAGGGAAATTTCTAAAGCACATTTTAACACCTTCAAATGGTTGTAAAAATCAGCTTTCTAGATTATTGGTTGCCAGAAGCAATTTGGTTAAAGTGGGTGTGACATCTGAAAGTGAATTTCACTTACTTGAAAGTGCCAGGTAATTGCATTTCACAGTGATGTAAAGTGTTTCTGAGATTTTCAGTATGTAATGTAAGTATATTAGAAATCAGCGCTTTAAAATGTCTTTTAACCAGAAGTGTAAAAGGTCCTTGCACCTTTACAGAATTAAATCCTTTAAATGTTTGAGGGCTGAATGCAGTTTACTAAGAAAATTGGCATCTAGTACCTCAAACAAATGTGTCATCTGCAGTCAGGGCTTCTATTCATGTAAGAACAACTATTTTATTTCAGTTCATTCAGTTTGGCAGTAGACGAAAAAATCTTCACAGTATCACAGCAGTGTTTCGAGCAAATCTGGGCTCAAGGATTTCCAAGCTTGAGATATTTTTTTTTTTTTTCTAGGCTCTTATATTGTGTATTTGAACTCAAATAAGAGTGTTTTTTGCATGGATAGAAGTCCTGAGTGCAAAATACAAATTTGTATGTGATTTAAAGTGAACTTATGCCTAGACTTTGCACATTATTTTACATATTCTAAGCAAGCAATAATAATTATTATTTTTTAACAAGCCCTGACTGATCTTTGTAGCCGTAAGCATTGTGTAGAAATTGATCCTCAAAAGTTCATTAAATCACTGCAATCGCAGCTCCTTTTCCCCCTCTCTGCCAGCAGGGAGGCCTGCCAGCCTACGGATGTAAAAATAAAGCAGGTAAGCTGCTAGAAAGACTGAAACCTGACTTCAGAGCCTCTGATGTGATCTTTAGAGATGAATTACTCCACTGAACCTGCAGCTATGGAATCTTTTTAATAGGGCTGAAAAAACTAATCGATTATGAAATTAATCAATTACTATTTTCATAATCGATTAATCGGCCAATAACATAACAGGGTTAAAAAAAACTAAAATTAGCCCTTTATAGTACAAAAAGAGCAAATCAATAAATATATATATATATATATATATATATATATATATATATATATATATATATATATATATATATATATATATATATTCTCTAATAGTATATACAGTATATATCTCTTCTAATAGTATATACAGTATATATCTCTTCTAATAGTATATACAGTATATATCTCTTCTAATAGTATATACAGTATATATCTCTTCTAATAGTATATACAGTATATATCTCTTCTAATAGTATATACAGTATATATCTCTTCTAATAGTATATACAGTATATATCTCTTCTAATAGTATATACAGTATATATCTCTTCTAATAGTATATACAGTATATATCTCTTCTGTCTGTTATTCTCAGAGTGGATTAGATTTTTTGCTTCCTAACCATATAGTTGGTTATTTATATTTACCATTGCATAGAGATATATATTTAAGAATAAATTGCCTTTTTTTTTTTATTTTACATATCAACTAAATTTGCACCACACTTTTTTTTTTTTTAAGGTTATTAGTCGATTAATCAAAACAATAATCGGCCAACTAATTGATTATGAAAATAATCGTTAGTTGCAGCCCTACTTTTTAACCACTTCCTTTCACAACTGTATACCCCCTATGAACCACGTGATTTTTACATCTCTGCTGTGTTCCTGTTTATTTAGCAATAACTTTGTCATTACTTAACTGCTTAAGGACCGCCCCACATACATATACTGCGGCCCTTTAGTGCGAAATCACGTACCTGTATGTGATTTTTTTTTTTCTCTGCGTCTGGGGTGCACATGCGTGCTGCCGGTGAGCCAAACAGCAGGTCCAGCGGCACGCCGACTGTTCCTGAGGCAGACAGAACATGTAAACAAGGCAGATCGTCATTCTGTGACAGAAGACAGATCTTGTATTTCTGCTGAGCAGGAACACAGATCTGTCGTCTTACAGTACAAGCACCCCCCACACAGTTAGAAAGCACACTCTAGGGACACATTTAACCCTTTGATTGCCCACTGATGTTAACCCCTTCCCTGTCAGTGTCATTAGTACAATGAGGGTGCATATTTTTAGCACTGATCCCTGTAGTAATGTCACTGGTCCCCCAAAAAAGTGTCACTTAGTGTCTGATTTGTCCACCGCAATGTTGCAGTCCAGCTATAAGTCGCTGATAGCTGCCTTTACTAGTAAATAAAAAAATCTATAAAAATTCCATAAAAGAATGTATTTGGGTACAGCGTCACACGACCTCGTAATTGTCAGGTAAAGTAATGCAGTGCCGTATCTCAAAAAAATGGCTTGGTCATGAAGGGGGTAAAACCTTCCAGGGCTGAAGTGGTTAAAGCCGGTCTTCACTGCATCTGAGCACTACAAACCAAATTCACGTAATTCATGTAAAAATTCATGTAATTTTTAAATATTATTCAAAAAGCAAACTCCCCCATCAATCCATGTCTCTGCTTTTATTTTGTTGAGAAATCACTTTGGAAAAACAACCCCCTAGCATTTCTGGCCGTGATCATCTAGAGTAAGGGCAGATGATTCATGTAGCATTTTTTTCTTGGGATCCATCTGCCCTTAGCTCAAGTATACATGCAGGAGAGTGTGCTTAGGTGAGAAAACCCCTCCTCTTCCCCTCCATTCTGAAGACTCCTGGGATGTATGACATTTGTCTAGGCAAGAAACCAGCAAGTAGCTGAAGAAATGCAAAAAACAAAGTTTAAAACAAGTAAATCTGATATACTTTCCTATCTACTAATTCTAGCAGCTTAAGGAATAAAAATAATCGGTGTTTGGGAGAGTAAAGTTCCACTTTTAGGCTGCATTCACACCTGAGCGTTTTGTCGCCTGAAGCTACAAAACGATAGAGGGGAAAAAAATGTGTTATTCTCTATGGCGATGGTTCACATCTCCACTCCAAAACGCCTGAAGCCCTACGCCTGAAGCTCAAAAAGTTCCGGACCCTTTTTTGACGCTCGAATCGGGCAGATTTGGGCATTTTTCGCGGTAAAAAACGATGCGAATGGCGGTAAACGCCGCAATTGGCACAATTTTCTGCCTGAAAAGCTACGCTCAGGTGTGAATGCAGCCTAAGATGACAAAGTAATACAGGCATTGTTTACCCACTTGAGTACCGGCAAGTGTGAGGGCAGAAGGTCTGGACATGCTGTACACATCCATTGTACTTTGTGGAAGTTTTGTGTTGCACATCAAGAGTCCTCAAATCGTAAAACTTGTTTTACTGCATGTTAATACTTTAAAGACCTCATTCTAATGAGCATATGCTTATTGTTTGCATGGAACGCAGATTCTTGCTAGCATAGCTAGCAGAACATCTTGCATAAAATATGCATCTAAAGTACTTGCATTTAGATACATAATGTGTTTAGACATGTACGATTCTGCAGATTTGTGCAGCCCTTGACACAGGTGTTCTACTTTTTTTTTTTTTTCCTGTGCTGCTACACAGTGGACTTTTTACCATGTAGAGGCAGCTGTGCATATGGTCTTATTGATTACTAAAGTGTTGCGTTTAGATGTATAGAAAACTGCTATATGCATCAAAATGCAGCAATTTTTCTGCTCATGTGATGGACAACTTTACCTTTTAGTAAAGCCGTCCTCTTAATTCCTTCTGCACCCCTGAGTGCAGCCTACCTGGAATCATACCTACCTCCCAGAGAAAGTATAATGAAGGGGGGGATAAATTGGGACTTTAAATGAGACGTACGGATAGGTGTATGCCTCCATCCCTATATGAATGCAAAAATGGGGGACTTTGAATGAGGCATGTATGGTGAGACCAAGGAAATACACATGGATATAAAATAACATATTTTATTTACTAAACAGAAAAAAAAAATTACGTGACAATATGTATGAATATTATAAAATGTAGCACTATGTACAATATGATGGCAGTATGGCACAAATCTAATAAATGATATATGGCCATCCCCCATGTGGAGAGGTCAAACAGGACACATTATGGAAATATGGTCAGGTAGAGATGAAATTGGTAATTATGATGCATCTAGTAAGCGCCCGCGTTTTCTTGGACTAACCACTTCATCAGGAGCGGAAGAATCAATATTCTAGAAAGAAAATATATATGTATAAATGACCAATATATTCCAATGTATGGACCAACCAGAGGTTAAAAGGAAAAAGTTGGCCATGGTATGGTTGGTCCATACATTGGAATATATTGGTCATTTATACATGCATATATATCATTTTTTTTCTAGAATTTTGATGCTTTCGCTCCTGATGAAGTGGCTGGTCCACGAAAGGTGTCTAGCTTACTGGGGGGTGGGGGGGGGGGGGGTGGTGTCATTGGAATCCGATGAGTGAGGTGGAAAAGTATTTTGATGGCTGTTTTGGGTGTAGGAATCTAAGCATTCAATTTTGCACATTTATAAGGACTATTCACAACATAATTTTTCATACACTGCCTTTTTCTTTTCATATATGGACTATTTTTTAGACATCATAGTCACATGGTTGTTTTGTAATGTTGGTTTCCTAAAATAGCAATGTTATGACTATTGAAAGGAGCACATAATGTATATTTTATATAGACTGGTATGGTTTTGCACATTCTAGTAAGCACTGATTAGTTATCATCTTCTGCAGTTAATAATTGGCAACTTAAAGTGATTGCTATTTTTATTTTTTTCAATAAAAATAGCAGACTTTACAAACATGTTATACTTACCTGCTCTCTTGCAGTGAATTTGCACAGAGCAGCCCAGATCCTTCTCCTCTCGGGTCCCTCTCCTCTGCCCCTGCCCCCCCTCATGTTGAGTTCCCCCACAGCAAGCAGCTTGCTATGGAGGCACCTGAGCCCAGTGACAGCTCCCTGTGTCCATTCAGACACGGAGCTGCAGCCTAGCCCTGCCCCCTCTCTCGATTGGCTGACTGACTTTGACAGCAGTAGGAGCCAATGGCGCTGCTGCTTTCTCAGCCAATCAGGAGCGAGAGTTTCGAATGGCAGAGACATTTGTGGACATCGCAAGACAGGGATGGGGCTCTGGTAAGTATTGGGGGCGCTGCTACACCCATCCTAATGCATAAAATGGGCACTGCTGGGGGCCGTTTGCATGTCGGAAATACCTACACTCCCCTCTATTCCACCTTGTAGAGGTTATATGGGGGACCCTCTGTATGGGTTGAATGCTTTGCATTTGGGAACCTTTGCCGACAAGCCAGGCAACTTTAAAGCCCCATACACACGGTCGGACAATCCGCGGACCAGGTCCGTCGGACCATGTCCGTCATACTTTGTCCGATGTTGGTTTTGCGTACACACGGTCGGACAAAGTTGTCGGAAAATCCGATCATTCTGAACGTGGTGACGTTTGTTGCCTACGACGGGACTACGTGGAGGCTAGTAGCCAATAGCTTTGGTCTTGTAATGTGATCTGAGCATGCGTAGCACTTTGTCCGGTCGGACAACCGTACACACGATCGGATTTGGTGTGATCGGACCGTGTTGACGGCAAAGATTTCCAGCAGGAGATAAGACTTTGTCCGTCGGTCAAACCGACGAACACTGTCCGATGGTGCATACACACGGTCTGATTTTTCAACAACCTTGTCCGATCGGACAGAATCCATGAAAAAGTCCGACCGTGTGTATGGGGCTTTAAGGTGGTGTGCCATGGAAAAAAGCCCTGAATAAGCGACCGTCTTGACTGAAACATGTTACTAGGAGTATGCTATAGGCCCCCCTAACCTGAGGGCGGAGGGGTAGACACATCTCCTATCACAAGTTTGATTAGCAGCAAGGATGGGAAGTGTTATCATAATGGGGGATTTTAATTATCCAGACATAAACTGGGTGGAGGGAACCACGCATTCATCTAAGGCTTGCCAGTTCCTAAATGTCTTGCAGGACAATTTCATGGTTCAGATTGTAGACTCACCAACTAGAAATAAAGCGTTACTGGATCTACTGATTACCAACAATACAGACCTGATCACAGATGTGGAACTAGGGGGCAATTAAGGAAACAGTGATCACAGGTCAATTGGCTTCAGTATAAATCACATAAATGGGAAACATAAGGGGAATACAAAGACATTGAATTTCAAAAGAGCAAACTTCCCTAAACTACGAACCTTGTTAGAAGGCATGAATTGTGATTAAATCTTAGGAACAAAGAATATGGAGGAGAGATGGGTTTGCTTTAAGAGCATATTAAATAAGGGCATTAGCCAATGCATCCCATTGGGTAATAAATTTAAAAGCGCAAACAAAATCCCTGGATGGCTTTACTCCAATGTAAAAATGCATATAAAAGCAAAGAAGAAGACCTTAAAAAAAAAAATGAGGTTGAGGAATCATCATCAGCATTCAGACTTTATATAGAATGCAACAAGAAATGTAAGGGTGCAATTAGGGTGGCACATCACAGGACGCACCTCCATGGTTAAAGGACAGAACTAAAATTAGACTTGGGAAACTTAACATTAATAAATCACTGGGACCAGATGGCTTGCATCCGAGGGTATTTGGGGAACTCAGTCAAGTAATTGCCAGACCATTGTTCCTAATTTTTACTGACTGGAATGGTACCAGTTGATTGGAGAATAGCCAATGTAGCACCAATATTTACAAAGGGCCCAAAATACATCCCTTGGAATTACAGACCAGTTAGCCTAACATAGATAGTATGCAAGGGGGATGATAAGGGACTATATAAGATTTTAGTAACAAGAACGGTATCGTTAGCGGTAATCGGCATGGATTCATGAAGAATCGTTCTTGCCAAACCAATCCATTAACCTTCTATGAGGAGGTGAGTTGCCATCTAGATAAAGTAAGGCCTGTAGACATGGTGTATCTGTATTTTGCAAAAGCATTTGACACAGTTCCCCATAAACGTTTACTGTACAAAATAAGGTCCGTTGGCATGGACCATAGGGTGAGTACATGGATTGAAAACTGGCTACAACGGTGAGTTCAGAGTGTGGTGATAAATGGGGAGTACTCGGAATGGTGGGGGGTGGGTAGTGGGGTCCCACAGGGTTGTGTGCTGGGACCAATCCTATTTTAATTTGTTCATAAA